>OU015490.1:7038800-7086300 GCA_907164885.2 Dolomedes plantarius | reverse complement strand
GGCTCAACTCACTGTCTGTGTCCGAGGGGAGGTCCACACTGCCGACTTTTGTAATATGGGGAGAACGGCCGGCGGTCATTGCAAAGAAGAATGCCGCAACCCCACATCACAGTCATTTCTGTAGACACTGGAATGGTAGTCTGGCCGAAAGAAAAGTCGTCGACACAAGTTTGTCGGGTTACATTTTATTTATTCACCGATCGCTCCGTCTGTAAGGATGCAGCAAGTGAAAATACAGGAATCCGTCCTACTTTTGGACGTCACGAGTTATATAAACTTCACCCCATCACGTGATTAAAGGGTATGTTTTAATAGTTGATTGGTTTAAAGTTGTTGTTGATGTGCAGAACTGATTTAAACTTGTACTGACGCCAAGCAGCGTCCCTTTAGTTAAAAAAGACAGCCATCTTCAATGATTTTGCCGAAGGCTGTAATAAAGGAATTTAACACGAATACCCAAAGTGAATTAAAAAAGGGTTTGTAATTTTGAATAGTAAATTGAGGAATTAATAGTTTTTAAATGTTAAGAGTGTTGAATTAAAAAATTACTAGTTTTTAATATTATATATATATATATATATATATATATATATATATATATATATATATATATATATATATATATGCGTGTGTGTGTGTGAAACGATAGTGCAACTAATATAGCTGTAGACAATGAACTAATTAAAGGAAAAATAAAATAAATAAAAAATTGGAAAAAAAACAGTCACCAATGTATACCGCATATACAGAAATTAAACTAAGAGTGAAACACCATATCCTTGGAACTCCTAACGACTAAATTATTGAAACAACACAGGGAGCACTTCAGAAGTGCACCTAACAGTACAATTAAAAGTTTTGCTTATGAAATAATGAGGAGTTTCTCAATAGAAATCAAACCGATGTTTGTAGAATTGAAGGCTTAGGCTTACTGCAACGTATGTAGGATAAAGGAAATAGTTAAGTACACAAAGACTTAAAAAAATTAACTAACACTAATAAAATATAAATAACAATAAAAAATAATAATAATTGCATATTTGTAAATACATAAAATATGCAAACATATAAATTAATAACTACACAAATAAACAAATAAGTATACTACTAAGATTTTTATATTAAATAATGTTTCATCAAATTATCATGAAAATGCATCAAAATATGCTTTTTAGATTTCAAGGGTTTAAATTTAAAAGTAGAGCTACATCCATGTGTTGTTACAAATTGTTGTTGTTTATGCTACTTGACCGACAGTAAAATCAGATCAAGTCCCGAAGGCTATGGGAGATGAAGGTGCAGCTTCTATTTTGACTGGCACCACAAAGGTCGAATTCCGACTTGGCCAAATGACCAGTCCCGTAATTTTGAACCGAGATAAGTGACCAGACCAGAACACTTGAGAACTTGGGAACATCCAGAGGTAACTTTGAGAACTTGGAAGATATTGCAGCCACGACAGATTTTACGTTGTCCAGCCGCCATTAGTGTACACGGCAGTGGATTTGGGAGCGACGAGCATCGAACCAGAGACTTTCAGATCACTAGTCCGCTACTCTTGCCAACTGGGCCACTGCGCCCCCCATGTGTTGTAGATATCATTGTAATACACACAATTTTTATATAATGTGTATGTAGCCCTATAAAACATTAAAAATCACTAATACGTAGGTCTCTTTGTTTCCCCTTTACACACCCTCGTTAGGAGATATATTGAAGATAATTCTCAATTTGCTTCTGGTTCCAAATTAAATATTGTTTTATTTTAATTTTTGACTTGTTTAAATAAAACCAGATTCCAACTATCCAAATACTGGAAAAAGAAATACACTTGCTAGTCCGCAATACATAGGAATCACTAAAATATTAGTAATTTTAAGAAACTTTTGCATGTAGGTTTAAAAAAGCTATTTATTAAACAAATTAAGAATTTATTGTTTTATTCCAAATATGATTTATAAATAACATTTTAAACGTATTTATCTTCCCGAAAGATCACCGTTTAAAAATGTTTCCTGCAGCTCAAAAATTTGAAATAAACAAACGTATTTGAAACACGTAAACCAATTAATTTAAAAGAATTCTCAATAATCCCACTTTCGACTGAAGTAAGTGCAAAATACGGAAAACTCAGCAGAAATACGGTGGGAGAATCGCAAATTCAGACTACTTTCATTTGAAAGATTATTCGGCGAAATGTTTCTAGATATATCCAGTTATTCTAAAATGTATTTCCCCGGTGGTTTCCGTTACAGAACTGGTAAAATTTTGCTTCAGAATTTCAATATGAAAATTTTTAGCGAATTGCTCCCGAAAAAAAAATGAGCAATCTCAATATGTTACTTTTGATGATCAGATGATTAAAATCTTTCTTTTATGTAAATGGAACATAAGATATATATACCATTCGTGTTTTCGAGAATATGAAAAACGTTTGTCATATTATGGAGAAATCTACAAAATTGATTTGATATACAAGAGTATTTCCTTTTTACATGATTCAATACCTTAGGGTAGATATATTTTGCTTTATAAATCAATTCACAACAATTTTTAACTTAGAAAAACGTGTTTATATTCCCAAAAAGAGGGCCCTTTTTATTCTATTTTATGTTAAATAAAACGAGAAATATTTTACCTTATGTTAGTTTTAACCGTTAATATATCCTTATACATATCAACATAATAATGCGGTAAACGTTTCTTAATAATATTTGTACAAATACAAGTTCAAAATGCACATTTCATTCTATTATCTTTTGAGCCCTTTACACTCATAAGGTATTTTGGACAAATATGCAAATAAAGTAATATCTTATATGTTACTTAGTTGCACAACTTCTCTACTGATGTCAGCAAACTCGTTAGAAGCCAGTCGGTTAATACATTTCAATTAAGGGGGTCCGGGACACATGTAAAAAAAATTATTTACTGATTTACAATTTTTAATTTTTTTTTGTGGTTAACCATACAATTTGTAAACAAAATCACTTCATAATACTTTTCAAAATATTTTTAATTTTTTTAAAATTTTAAAACTTTAAAAAAAGTGGGGTAAATTAAAATTGTTATAACTCGAAATATTATTTGTCGAATTTCAATTATTTTTCATTTAATTAAACAGAAATATATAAGTTTTAATTTTGATTCAGCATTTTTTTAAATATTTATTTAAAAAAAATAACTTATATTAAAAATTACCAAAAAAATTATGTAACATATTTTTAAAAAATCATATTTGAATAGTTGAAAAAGGCATGTTCCAAGTTTCAACCATTTATCTTTAACGGTTCTTGACTTATAACAATTTAAAGACTAGAAATGGGAAAAAAACCCATCATGCGAAAAACGCACTTACAGGTTTAAACAACGCTTGGATACTATTAGAATGTTGCAAAAAAAAATCTCCTGTTCTAATTAAGATAGAAATATGATTGAAACGTCATTTTAAGCATAAAAAACACAAAATTTCTTAATGCAATAAAATTTTCCCTCGAAAATTCGAACAATTTTGTGTCCAGAACCCCCTTAATGAATAGTCAAAACAATGAAATGCTATTAGAAGTAATGAGCAGCTTTTTACTCGTGAATTCTACAATTTTACTGCCAAAAAAATATAATTTTTTTATGTTAAATAAAATATTTTCTGCTTGAAGTTTACTCATTATTTGAAATTAGTCATAATAAGAATTTTAAATGAGAAAAATTACAACTGAGGGTGTGCGTTTAATTATTTTGTTTACAAAATAACCATTTATGGGGATCATTAATTATTCAAATCGTTTGGAGAGAACTTACTATTACCCCAAAATAACTCCCTGCAATGGTAGGCAATGTCAAGAGGTCAGTAGATGAATGGGTAATGTGCGGAAAAATAAAATAAACTATATTAACAATGTTTATAACTATTCAACTAAAACTAAAAGTATATTACTACGAGACTAAAATAAATAAGAATACTACATGGGGTGTATCAACATAATAATGCGATGTTACGTTTCTTAATAATATATGTACAAATGCTAGTTCAAAATGGACATTTCATTCCATTATCATCTGAGCCTTTTACACTCTTAAGGTTTTTTGGAAAAATATGGTGATAAAGTAATATCTTATATGTTACTTAGTTGCAGAAATTCTCTACTGATATTAGCAAACTTGTCAGAAGCCAGTCGGTTAATACATTTCAGTTAATGAAAAGTCAAAATAAGGAAATATTATTAGAAATAATAAGCAGCTTTTTACTCGTCAATTTTAAAATTTTACTACCAGAAAATATCCTAATTTTTTATGTTAAATTAAATATTTTCTCCTTTAAGTTTACTCGTTTTTTAAAACTAGTCAAAATAAGCTGTTTAAAAGAGAAAAATTACAACTGTGGGTGTGCGTTTAATTTTTTTGTTTATAAAATAACCATTTATGGGGATCATTAGTTATTTACATCGTTTGGAAAGAACTTACTATTACCCCAAAATAACTCCCTGTTATGATAGGGCAATGTCAAGAGCTGAGTAGATGAATTGATTATTTGCGAAAAAATAAAATAAACTATATTAAAAAATTTATAACAATTTGACTGAAATTAAAAGTATATTACTACGCGACTAAAATAAATAAGAATTCTGCTCGGTTATAAAGGAATTTATTACTACTCGACTCCAGCATTAAACTAACCATGAAGATCAAAATTTATAATTGCAAGATAAAAAGAACTTTTTATATACCACGTTTTTAGATTTCCTGTTGAATCACATAAAATTAACAATTCTATGTATTAATAAATAATTTTTTAAAATTTTTTGATGAATTATCCGATCAACTTGAAAGAAAATGATCAAATGCGTAATTAAGAGAGCAATTATAAGAAATTTTGAAACAAAAAAATTAACTGAAAATTAATTCAATCTGCTTAAAGATTGCTAAAAGTATTATAAGAATGCATTGTTATCGTGTTCTGAGCTATTCTAAAAGTTTCAAATGTCTAGCTAGTACGGAAGTTAGTTAAAAATCGATTGCAAGATATGTACGGGACAAACACACAAACAAACAAACACGAAAGCGATTTAATAAAAACATGGTTAAAAGATACTCATTCTTGGATATCACACCACGGTTTCCAAAGTATTCCTTTTGAATCCTTGACTGAAACACTCTAACATCCACTGATATTTTCTTATAAGTCAAACTGTAACTCGATCTTTCTCCCAGGAAGTTATCTCTGAGGGTATCAAAAGAATGAACTTTCAAAATTACTTGTTCGTAACTGGAGTACGTAACAGGTTGAAGCTCAAATAACCATGGCTGAAATTTCTGAATAAATTTTCAGAAACTATTTTTTTATATTTTAAACTATCTAATTAACAAACTGAATTTATACTGATCATCAAACATTTCCTTTCCACTTGAGGGGATCTATATGCAAGACTCTTCCAGTAGAGATGAACAAAATTAAAATTTATTGAAAGATTCACTACAATTATAAAAGAAAAAACTATTTAAATAGATTTAATTTAATTCGTAATAGTAACAAGTGTTCACCTGCATGTATAGTTTTTACACAAATTACTTCTGTATTATATTTATTGTATACTTGCTAGAGTATATTTAAAATGTAAATACATTATGAAGTACCAAATTCAAGTTAGGATTAGAAAAGTATGCGAATTGAGTATTGCAAACGTACAATGAGTGAAGTTTCATAGTTAAAGAAATCTGAATTAAAAATATTTAAACTAATATAAACGTACATGTAAAAAATTTGCTGACTGAGGTATAATCAATTTCCATACATACATACATACACACACACACACACACACATATATATATATATATGTATATATATATATATATATATATATATATATATATATATATATATATATATATATATATGGGAACGCCTTCTGGCACACACTTCTGACAACCGCCGCTGACGCTTCTACCTTCCAGCCAGTGCCATCTGTCAACTCTCCGTGAGCCACTCAGAAGAGATTTGACTTTCGTAGTGTTAAGACGTTCCCAAAAGACGGCTGTGGTGACTTTTTGTTTTATGATAACGACGTAGTACGAAGAAGTGATTTATCTGTTATGAAGATTTAACTATGTGTTCTAATTGTTTTATGTTTAATGTACCGTTTCGTCAAATACAATTGTTCCTCTGATGTGAATTGTAATTTTTGAGTCGTGTAATGATTTAGAAGTTGATGACAACCTCTAATACCCCTACACACACATCTATTCTTACACACACACACACACACACACACACATATATATATATAGGGTAATTTTTATTAAACTGACACTACTCAGATCCATCTGTAGCGCGATGATGATAGACGGACTAAGGACGGCATGCGAAAGAGTTTCAGTGAAGAAAAAAAATTAGTTCCAAAAGTTGCCGTTAGGGGAAAAAGGCACTGTTGTTATCGCCGCACCCGAGAATTTGCATAAAACACAAATAAAACATTAAAACTCAAATTCATAACTACGTATTCGACAGCGTCGCCTGTAGTTTGGGTTATAAACATCTGTGGGGAATCTGTTGCGCCATCGCTTTACAGAAGGAAGGGCCATCAGTCGCTTTTTTCCACTTGCATGGCCATCTCGCTCCTGGGACCTAACCCATTTCTTTCTAGGGGGATTATTTAAAGTGTATCTTCGTGGTATCCCGAGCTTAGCGACCCTAAAGGACAACATATCCCGGACTGTGAATTACACTTCTGGTTACATGTTACGCTCGGCCGTTGAGAACGTAGTGTTCAGGTTGGAATGTGTCGTTCACCAGGACAGTGGTAACATTGAAGGAGGGAAAAGTGAATTTGGTGCATAAAACGGAGTTACAGTGAAATTTCTTTGTTATTCATTTGTCCGCTTATTACATATTTTCCGATATTCACCCCTTACCTTTACAACTCGAAATACTGGAACTACTGTTGTCTACGTAATCGTGAATTTACATTTTGATGTTTTGTACAAATTCTCGGGCTTGAAGAGAACAACAGCGGCATATCTTTCCCTAACGGCGACGTGTGGAATTATTTTTTTTTCACGGAAGCTCTTTCCTATGTCGTCCTTAGTCCCTCTATCAATTTTGGTGGAATTCCGGCTGATATATCGCGCTACGGATGGCTCTGAGTAATGTCCATTTAGTAAAAATCACCCTGCACATAAGAAACTTCCCTCAGGCTGAGGGCAGTTCAGTAGTGTGATTGCTTCCTGCTCGCATCCTGCTATTTAAACTTCTTTGACCGCAACAGTGAGTTGGTTTATTCTGTATATCTAACACTTCTACATGACAATATTGTGAAAGAAGGATTGGGTCGGTTGGCTTATCGAAAACAAAATAAGATTTTTTATTTTTATTAAAATATTTTCTTAAATATTAAATCAAATATATTTGGTATTTTGTATTTGTAGTTGTGTTTGTATATTGAGAATTGGCAAGTTTGATAAAATATCATTACACCTTGTGTATTAATAAAAAATAATAGAATTTCCCTAACAGGATCCCCTTAATAATGTGTTTTGAATGTCTCTATTGCCTTTAAGCAAGATTTTCATCTCTGATTATTGGCTCTCTGGATGGAAAAATCTTGTAAGCATTGTAGTAAAGCGCTTTTAAATAAAAAGCTAGCTTTATTACATGTTGGTGATAAAAGGCCGGAATCAAACTTAACGCCGACAGTAATTAGGACGTAGCCCGTGCGAGACAGCTTTATGAGTTTTGAAGATGGGAAGATATGAGATTGGAGACATAGATTAGTTGACGGAGCCCAAAAGTGACATCATGTTACAAAGGTCTTTTATGTGGAATTTATGGTATACAGAGATCCCCATCGCCACGTGCAATTCTTTGGTGGTCTGATATGGGCAGGCAGTGATGGCGTGAGGTTTAAGTTCAGAAGCCAATGAGAAAGTGTGAAAGGAGTACAGCAAATGAAAAGTTTACAGTGTCCGGATTGGCTGATTGAAGGCTGATTTGTTTATGAGGAGGTGGAGTCATAAGGGTGAAAGGAGAATAAAATAAAATATATAGAAGGAGTTTGAAAGAAAAGAGAGAGAGTCTGGGTAGGGGAGGCAGTAGGTCCCCATCTCCAGCGCGACTTAAAAAGTTAAACTTTAAGTGGACTTGAGAGTTCCACATAAACCTGTTACGGCCACTGCGAGACTGCGTTGACTAAGCGAAATAGAGAGGCCCGCACTCAGATTGCAGCCGAAACCAAGAGACCCAGCTCCCGTGCCACAGCCGAGAACATACACGACGAGCAGAGCCCAGCGCCCCGTTTTTACGACGTGAAGAGATACCCATCGCCAGTGCAAAATAGTGAAGGTACAAGGATACAAATAGTGAAGGCCAAGATAGCAACGTGAGTTGATGAAAAGTAATTGGGGTGAGTGTTAAATCTCAAATTTGATTTGTTCAGTTCCAATTCAGGCTAGGAAATTTAGTTTTTTTTCGTAAGGAAGGAGTTTTTTAGTGAGGAGGTGTTTACTGTTGAACTAATAGTAAAGTTTATTTGTTGTTGTGCTCGGGACGCTCCCTAACCTTGGCAAAGTAATAATAAAATATACACTGCTGGCCACCCAAATTGCAACACCTAGAAAGACAAGAGATATCACAACAAAATTTATATTGTAGATAACATGTTGACCAAGTATCAAATGATTAAATTTATAGACTTCTGTGAAGTGTGGTTCCTGCCAAAATCAGTAGCCAGAGTAGCCACCATTGTTCTAGATCACCGCTGCCACACGCCTCGGCATTGATTCACAGAGACTTTGGATGAGTTCTTGGGGTACAGCAGACCAAGCAGCTTCCACACGTTGCCAAAGTTGATCTGCTGTGGCAGCTGGGGATGGAATCTGGGTCAATCGTAGAGCAACCATGGACCACATGTTTTCTATCGGCGAAAGATCCGGAGAGCGAGGCGGCCAAGGAAGCAATTCAATCTGGCGATTGACGAAGAACCGTTGGACAATGCGTGCCACGTGTGGTCGCGCATTATCCTGTTGAAATATGGCTGTGGGCAAGCCCTGAAGGTAAGGAAGGACAACTGGCTCCAACACCTCGGAGATGTAGCGCTGGCTGTTTAAAGTACCGGCAACGTGTACTAGAGGTGTGCGAGAGTGATATCCATTACCGCCCCATACCATAATACCCGGTGCAGGACCAGTGTGGCGGTGCATAACGCAGCTGTTCACCATCCTCTCTTCACGGTGTCACCAGACTCGAATGTGACCATCGTGGTATTGAAGACAGAAGCGTGACTCGTCAGTAAAGACAATTTCATTCCATTCTGCCGTCCACATCCTTCTGTCATCGCACCATTGGCGGCGGAGATGTCTGTGGTTCTGCGTCAAGGGTAGGCAAAGCAATGGACGTCTTGCGGACAGACCACTCTGCTGTAAACGGCGTCGAATGGTACGCGTAGACACTGGATGATGCGTTACAGACTGCATGTGCTGTGCTATCGTTCGTGATGTGACTGAGCGATCCGTCACTGCCATGCGCACAATTTGCCTGTCATCACGTGAATGGTGCGCTGAGGTGGATGCGATCGAACACGTCGGTCCGTCGTACCCTCCTGCATCCAACGATCACATATCCGCATTACAGTTGTTTGTTTTCCTCCAACACGACTACCGATTTCCCTGAAAGATAATCCAAAATCTCGGTAGGCCACTATCCTTCCTCTGTCGAACTCGGATACTTGATCAAAAGATGATCGCTGTTTTCGACGAGGCATAATTGATCGGGTTTTTTTAAAAAACCACAAGAAAAACACAATTGCCGAACTTGAAATCGCCGAAATCTCCAAGCCTTAAATAGCGCTTCGAAGTGGCGCCATAGGCGCGCGTGATGTGCGTCTGCGCTGAAATTCTAATCATTTGCATATCTCACCTTCACTAATGCATGTTGTAAATTTCATGTTATTTGCATGTTTCCTTCAGGGTGTTGCATTTACAGTGGCCAGCAGTGAAATTTGTGAAAAATAAGAATTTTGTTCATTTGTTTTCGGGAAATGAAATGATTCTTTTTGTTACTTGTAAATATTAATGTGCAAATAAACTAACTTTTCTTATGTTAAGCTCTTTAGTTTGTCTAAATTGAAGGTTGTTGATGTTACATAATCTAAAATTGAGAATAGTGTATTGGTTTTTGTTCGGTTGCTAAGTTCGACATCCAGAGCTTTGGGTTGTATTCAATAAAATAAATATTAAAACACAACGCACCCAAATAAATCCTAAGAAAAATAAATACATTGTAATAACAAAAATAAATTTACGATACGCGCCCAATCGACTTAAAAACTGGATGTAGCAACACGACACGCATTTTGGTTATATAATTAGGTTATTTCGTGCTTATAGCATGTTTCCTAATTTGAATCTGTCGTGCAAGTGCTTCGAGCTTCAAGAAAGTTTATTAATGCATGATGAATTTGACGGTTGTTAAAGCAAAGACTGGCATATACGATATCATAGCTTACAATCATTCTAACTTTTGCTTTCGGATACGTTGAAATGTTTTTATGACATTACTCTTAGTGTTGGAGAAGAGAGATTCCCAACGGGTATGCGGTGAGATCGGCTAGGGGTGCCACGAAAAATGTTCGTGGAACAAAAAATATTAGGTCCACCTAAAATTAATAATAAGTTCAATTAATAACTCTTATGTCCGACAGATTGTGACACAAATCCATTCAGTCGTTCCTGAGGATGCATTAGCTACCCTTACGTCCACAACTGCTAAGACGGTTAACAAACATTTGTATTCTGAGCATTAATTGCAAGTCTCTTATTAAAACGAAACTTTTTATATATATTTTTTTTTTCAATCGCAAAGAATAAGACGTTTTACAAACAGAATAAAACTCTGTCAACGTATAACGTGAAATGTCAATGTCTCATAATCTGGCCTCTAGCGTTCCCATACTTCTCCACCTCAAAAGCTCCACGCATCGCCGGGCACCTTCCAATGTGGGACCTGTCCATTTTTTCATTTAACCCGCAAAGTGGGCAATTTGGGCTGGTACGAGTACCAACTCGATAAAGATGGCTCGCCAAGCAATCGACCAATTTCGAGTCTAATATTGGCCACTGCTTTATCCCGTGGATTGTCTGCTATTTTCCTTTCCAAGATATCTCCCCAAGATATTTTCAGCTCTTATTTAAGACACGCGTCGTAAGTTTTTCTCTCCATTTTTATTTATTATACCAGCAGTGTATATACACTGCTGGCCACTGTAAATGCAACACGCTGAAGGAAACATGCAAATAACATGAAATTTACAACATGCATTAGCGGAGGTGAGATATGCAAATGATTAGAATTTCAGCGCAGACGCACAGTGGACTACCTAGATTGTGGATTATCTTTCAGAGAAATCGGTAGTCGTGTTGGACGAAACCAAACAACTGTAATGCGGATATGTGATCGTTGGATGCAGGAGGGTACGACGGACCGGCGTGTTCGATCGCGTCCTCCTCAGCGCACCACGTCACGTGATGACAGGCAAATTGTGCGCATGGCAGTGACGGATCGCTCAGTCACATCACGAACCATAGCACAGCACATGCAGTCTGTAATGCATCATCCAGCGTCTGCGCGTACCATTCGACGCCGTTTACAGCAGAGTGGTCTGTCCGCAAGACGTCCATTGCTTTGTCTACCCTTGACGCAGAACCACAGACGTCTCCGCCGTCAAAGGTGCGATGACAGAAGGATGTGGACGGCAGAATGGAATGAAATTGTCTTTACTGACGAGTCACGCTTCTGTCTGCAACACCACGATGGTCGCATTCGAGTCTGGAGACACCGTGAAGAGAGGATGCTGAACAGCTGCGTTATGCACTGCCACACTGGTCCTGCACTGGGTATTATGGTATGGGGCGGTATTGGATATCCCTCTCGCACACCTCTAGTACGCATTGCCGGTACTTTAAACAGCCAGCGCTACATCTCCGAGGTGTTGGAGCCAGTTGTCCTTCCTTACCTCCAGGGCTTGCCCACAGCCATATTTCAACAGGATAATGTGCGACCACACGTGGCACGCATTGTCCAACGGTTCTTCGTCAATCGCCAGATTGAATTGCTTCCCTGGCCGCCTCGCTCTCCGGATCTTTCGCCGATAGAAAACATGTGGTCCATGGTTGCTCTACGATTGACCCAGATTCCATCCCCAGCTGCCACAGCAGATCAACTTTCGCAACGTGTGGAAGCTGCTTGGTCTGCTGTACCCCAAGAACTCATCCAAAGTATCTTTGAATCAATGCCGAGGCTTGTGGCAGCGGTGATCTCCAACAATGGCGGCTACTCTGGCTACTGATTTTGGTAGGAACCACACTTCACAGAAGTCTATAAATTTAATCATTTGATACTTGGTCAACATGTTATCTACAAAATAAATTTTGTTGTGATATCTCTTGTCTTTCTTGGTATTGCAATTTGGGTGGCCAGCAGTGTGTATATATATATATATATATATATATATATATATATATATATATCGACGTTTACTCGGTACTCGTCACACAAGATAAAACATGTATGAATGAAGACGGGTCTCTCCGGACGAAAAGAAAGACAAAAATAGATTGAATTATAAAACTTTGTTCAGAAGTATGAAATTTTGTGACAAAGCACTAGCAAGGCGAATTGTGGATTTGTTTGATGATCAACTCCAGAAATATTTTTAATCGTAGGCAGAAGCGAGTTTCTCTTGATAGGTTTGCCGTTAAACTCCCTAAATCTGAGTCTACAACAGGCATCTGTGGTGTTAAGAGACAAAAGAGAGAAATAATCCCTGTGCAATCGCCTGGTTTTTTATTGGATGGAGACTCCCCTTTCAAGCAATAACCCATTTGCTTATCTACATCGCTTTTATCTCATGAGACCTTCAATTGCTTTCAGTTCAGGTAGACTGAAGATAAATTTCATTTTATTTTATCATTGTTTTAAATTATGTCTGTCTAGTTTAATGATTTTTTATCAAATGTGAAATTTCTCATTTTCAGGAACAAATTATTTCGATTTTATCCCATACTGGAAAAATTCATTCGGTCCTCATCTTTTTCGGTATTGTTGTGCCTTCCGGAACCAATTAACGACGAGTTCCCAGGTATCTATATATATATATATATATATATATATATATATATATATATATTCATTCAAGACTTTCACCCCTTCTGACACGATAAATAATCGGTACACTGTTTTCTTTTTGAAGGGATAAGCAGATTTGATGAATGGTTCAACACCTTCTAGGAAAATGATGCTAAGGTAATTCATCTTTATGAGTGACACTGAAAAAAAAACCACTTTTAGAAAATATCATATTTTTGTTATTTACGTTCAATTATTATTAGTTTTAAATAAAATTTCCAAATATTTACAAGTGATAAGTGAGTTAATAAGTTATAATTGGTGAAGTAACTTGAAATGCTGGAGAAATTTCCTACAAATTCTATTTATTAGTGACATTTGCAGACAATTAGCTGCCAGAAAAATACGTTTGTAAATAAAAATGTTTTATGTACCCTAGAAGTAAGACATTCTTGCGTGCTGTAAAAGCCAGAATTTGAACTTCTTAGATTCTATTAAAGGAATTGAAATTCTTAAATTCTATTAAAGGACAAAAATACAAGGAAATAAAATAATCCGAGCGTTTTAAAAGGGAGAAAATAATTATAGAGAGAATATATTTAATTTACATGATTTATTTTCGTAGTAATAAAATAATATGTGAAAGCAATATCTGTGTACTTAGTACTATTGATTTCTTAAAAATAACTGCATAAATATACATAAAAAGCACATGAAAGCATTGCAAATTAATTCTTAATGCAGAAAACTTGAATATTTTGATGAAATGGAATATCTTAATTATAAATGGGGATGCGTGTGAAAAATTTTTATTCAACTGCGAATTGATGATATATATTTGACCAGATTAGTCACTATTGAAAACATCTTTTTCAGTGTTTTGAAACATTTTTCCACCTGTAATTTCCAATGCGTATTTAGCTATCGATTTCAGATTTAAGTATTTAAATGTATATATCTATAGTAGAAGTTTTTAAGACTTAATAAGTTTACATATAACAAGAAAATGTAAACTAAATTGAAACAGATGCCCAGCTTTGACATAAATCATAGTAGATGCAACTACACCACCATTTTTTGTTTTGTTCATTTTTAATGGCATAGTATATACAAGAGTAGCCTAACTGAAAGGGAGGCTTTTGGGTTTTTCTGTTATCATTAATTTGTTTAAATATGTGAACATACATGAAGTGACAGTGATATATAAGCTACATTTCCCTTACAAATAGTTGCCTTGTCGATTCAAGCAAGGGCCCAGGGATTCTCTAGTTTTTGGATACCATTAGCGATGAACGCCCATCGTTGTTTGCGGAACCAGTCTTGAACGGCGCCCCAAACCTTTGCATCATTAGATAATTACGAGATAAAAAGACTTTTCATATACCATGTTTTTAAATTCTGTTGAATCATATAAACTTGACAATTCTATGTATTAATAAATACTTCTTTAAAATTTTTTGATGAATTATCCCATCAACTTGAAAGAAAATGATGAAATGCATAATAATGAGAGCAATTATAAGAAATTTTCAAAGATTTATTTATTGAATAACATATATAAACCCATTACCCGAATAATTACAACAATATAATAACCACCCCACCCTTCTTTCATTTAAAAAAAAAAAAGAAATGTAATTTACATGCAGCTTCTTCATGAGCTACAAACGAATTCGGATCTTCCATACTTAACCCATTTAGGACCGCTCCATGTTTCCTTTATTGGAAATGCACCAAACAGTTTTTTAACACTTCTTAGAACATTAATTACACAAATAAGTTGTTTCAATAAAATAAAATTTATTTTTACGAGAGTTACAAAATGTTGCGTTTTCGCAACATCAGTTCAAAGCGGTATAAAAATTAAAAAAATATAAAAATTTAAAATTATAAAATTTTTTTAAATCTTTGAAACATTTAGCATGAAGATGTACATTACACTTATTTCATACAGAAATTGTTTGACTTTTGCAGTGTTTACATTTTTTTGGTTTATTTTCACTATTTTTAGTAATAATATGCCCCATATGGTTTTTTCCAGTTTTGTTGAGAATTAGATTTTGAATTGAAGATGGTCTTCCAATATGTGAAATTTTAGGTAAATCAGAATTCATCTGCATTTCTTCAAGCCTTTTTATCAAAGATATGGCTCTCTCAAAGATATAGATCTCTTAAACTCTAATAAACTTATTTTAGAATTCATTACATCCATGTAGAGTCTCCATTTTTCCCATACAATATGCTCCTTTTTCTAACTATATTGCTTACTTTTACATTTATTAGGGAAAAAAATGTCGATTTCACCTGCAATGTCTTTAGGTGATTCGACATTTTCACATAAAATATTATCATCAATAGCTTCTTCATCCGTCAAATCATCCGGATCTGGAGGGATGATGACGAATTATGGTTCCTCATTAACTTCTGTTGAGGACGATTCTGAAATATCATCATCTAGCCCATGAAAATACTCCAATGTCTCTTCCAATGTCAAAAATCGCTTTTTTCTACAGACAAACTTAACCGAAATGCAAACAATACCAATTTACTGCATACCAATTTACTGCATACCAATTTACTGCATGACATACCAATTTACTGCATGACAAATGAATTTGTGCTGCCTAGCACAAATTCATTAGTGCTAGGCAGCACTAATAAAACACATTGTAAATAAGTAATACACTTTGGACTGATGTTGCGTTTTCGCAACATTTTTAAAAATATGAATTTAGAAACATAAAAACAAAAATTATAATTTATCTGTTGAAGCCATTTTGTTCTTTAGTCTCTAGTAAACTCGGAACAAGCATCAAATCGGAAATTTAACATGTGCTGCTACGGTTATTATTTGAAAATAGTCATTTTTTTCCCTTTCAAAACGCCAGAAAAAAACAATTTTTTGCAAGTGCTAAAAGCGGGGAAATGAGGAAACAAAAAAATTATTATGATCAATTGAAGTATAGAGAATAAAATAAAAATGTTACTTCAGACGTACAAAATTTTGAACATGCCTTTAAAAAATACAGAAATTAATGTTGCGTTTTCGCAACGCCAGTCTTAAATGGGTTAATTATGGATTTCAAAATTATAATCTATAATTTCGAGAAAAAAATCAATGAATTTCGCAGTGAAAACATCGCAAATAGCATGTGGGCATAAATAAAAATTATCCCAATGTAATGAAAATGTAATATGCTTGGTTCACTATTACGTTAATAGATGGCGCCAGTAGCGCAGTTACTTTTGGCTTCAGACGCCATTCGTATTTTTTCGTAATGGATTCTAAAATATGGAATAAAGATGGCTAAAAGTATTAAAATAATGCATTGTCATTGTGTTCTGAGCTATTCTAAAAGTTTCAAATATCTAGCTAGTCGGGAAGTTAGTTAAAAATCGACTGCAAAATTTGTACCAAACACACACACACACAAACAAGAAAGCAAGTTAATAAAAACATGGTAAAAATTGGCAGTCCTTCAGATTATTTTCTAATGGGTTGAAGAGGAGTTAGCTTTAAAGTGATAGGGGGGGGGGGGGCTATATAGGGGATAGTTGAAGCACTCCAGCAAACATTGTCCGTTGTAGCAGATAATTCTATAGTGATGGCTAAGAGTGCTTGGGCAGGTCTCGGAATATTCTATGTTCCCACGACTTTTACGAATTTCACTAAACTATTTGAACACCGTGGCAGACACTGATGTACATACACATCTTTCATTCAACTTCAAATTTCGGATCCACTAACGCCATCTACCGTCAAACATTGCATAACTTCTGTCTGAGCTTATATGGACGAAACAATATCACGAAACCATGTCAACCATATGTAGTCATGTTGCTTAAGCACGTTCAGACAGCTCACTAACAGTTTCTGATAATAACCGCTTCGCTTCGTGGTCAACGTCATCTACTGACGCCAACACGTCATCTACTGACGCCAACAAGCTCTGCGTATTCAAACACTGCCGCTGTTGTCGCACAAATGTCTCACTGTCATTTGAGCCAACCTTATAAATTTGATTAGATTAATCTTACATTAATTAGATATCTAATTTCAAATGCAAATGTTTTATTTGTATCAGTTTAGTTTGTCAATGAATATATCAATAGTAGATATTTTCAAAACTTCAGAAGTTTAATTATAGAAAGGAAATGTAAGCTAAATTTTATTAGATGAATAACAATGGAAATGTCTCCTGCGTAGGAATAAAAATCTTTCTGCCTCTAATTTCAAATACAAATGTTTCATTTGTATCAGTTTAGTGAGTCAATGAATATAAAATAGTAGATATTTTCAAAACTTCAGAAGTTTAATTATAGAAAGGAGATGTAAGCTAAATTTTATTAGATGAATAACCAATATAAATGTCTCCTGTGTAGGAATAAAAATCTTTCTATGTCTTATTTCAAATACAAATGTTTTATTTGTATAAATTTAGTGTGTCAATGAATATATCAACAGTAGATATTTTCAAAACTTCAGAACTTTAATTATAAAAAGAAAATGTAAGCTAAACTCAAAATGATGTTCAAGTTTTCATTACATTAAAGTAGTTAAAAATACACCGCCATTGTGTGTTTTATTCATTATTTTACTCCCATCGCACAAATAAAACATTTGTTGTACTTTGCCGTATTTTTAGCTCCGAAGTGTATGAGAGACGTACAACAACTCAGTTTCTAATACTGCTTCACTAAGAAGTGGCAATTCGTTCTTCTAGTAGTTTACCAACGTATTACAAGTTTTTATAAGGAAGGAGAGTGGATATTCTTGTTTGCCATAAAATGAAAAAAACTGAGTACTTTGATACGTATACTAAATGTGATAACTTTGTCAATTCCTAGTAATATTTGGATATAGGGAAATACTAAAGATAAATTGTAGGACTTCATGTGCTTTTTCTTTTAATCATGGGCAATTTCTCATAATATAATTTTATAAGACATTAATTTTATTTTTTTGCCTTGCACTACAAATGATGATTTATGTCTCTAATTTGGTGTAATGTCCGTAACATGTTATTTCTTGAAATGAAATCCCCTGCTGTGAATTTATTTATCTCTATCACCAAGTTTTATAGTCGTCTTGCAATGAGAATTATGTTTATCACAAAAAACAATATGACAAGTAAATTTAGTTACGAAGATAGATGAGGCTTCACACAAAGAATTTTTCTTACTATGTGAGATTACTTGGCATTATCATGCTTTAAAGTAATTAGCATTCATATAACTCAAAATTTCAAAATAGAGTAGGCGGTTTACATTAGAAGTTGAAATTACTCCTCTCTCAACGTAATAAATCATATTTTTTAAGTACTAGTAGTTTAAATTTTAATTAAGTTTTAAAATTTTTTAAATTTATGCATTAACAAAAGACTAACAACTAACTGTTTAAAGTGAGAATATTATAATAAAGTCCCATCATATTTTTATTTCCTTCTCATTAATTGTTTATAATTATTGAATATCTTTTTTCACAAATATTCCTATTTCAAAGATATTTATAATAAACACCAACTATGTTACTTTTTGAACTATCTTAGCTGTGTCTTATCTTGTACCGTGAAAGATAAATGCATATTTGATGTTTAATTTACTGACGCATAAAACAGTAATAAATGTACCTGACGTCTCGAAACGTTGATTAGGTCGCATTCACAATTAAAATTTTCGACCGTCCCTGTCACTTTTAAGGTAATTTTGGATATTTAAATAATTACTAAGAATTATTCAAATGATCTCATTGAACTGCGGGATGAAAAATAATTATCCAATGTTCAATAAATTACGTTGATTAACTTGTGAAATATATCAATATTTTCACTAATCGAAGAGAGGTGTAAAATCATTTTTTAGCTAACCGGCTGAAATCTGCGTTCCAATTTGTATCATTCTATGGATTAATAAATGTTATGTATAACTTGTTATTAGCAGTTATTTATTGATAATTTATTGATTATGTTTATAACTAGTTAGTTATTTTTTTCTCAATGAGGTAGTAATACTAAGCGACAAAACCTCCTTGAGTGTTTGTTAGCTTTAAAACTTTCTATTCTGATTTTAGCGATTTCGCTATATAATTGTTGTCCAAGTTTGCTTTATCTTATTTAGACAAATTACGTAATCTTAATTTTTGTGTATGTATTTATAAACTTATTTAGTTTCAAATTGTTCTTTTATAACTCCTCTTGACTTGCCTTAATGTATTCTTATGTGTATTTCCACCAATAATAAATTTACACCATAAATTTGTTACTGAAATGCTGACACTTTATGTTAAAGAAATTTCTTTAAGTTCATGTGAGATCCAGACGTCAAGATTTTTTTTTCGTGACCTAGCTCATTCAATTATGGTCTTCAATGATTGATTGGATGAATTTAGACTCTCCGAAAGCTCACGTACAGTTATGTGACGATCAGTTAGAATCAATTCTTTTAAAACTGATTGAAACCGTAGGTAGTTATTGGACAACCCAATATACATCATAATATTCGATGGGTAACAGCTTCTTCACAAATTTATTACTTATATATATATATATATATATATATATATATATATATATATATATATATATATATATATATATATATATATATATATATATATATATATATATATATATATATATAACTAAATAAGGATGTAACTAAGTGTGATGGAACTAAGTGAGTTATGTACAAGATTAAAAAATAAAAATAAATGTAGTAATAAGAATGATAATAAAGTGCAGAAAATATATATGTGTCTGATGTTTAGTCTGGAATCAAGGAAAACTACATCTACAAACCATGTAATAATCTCATGACGGAAATTATTTGAAAAAATAGGTCTTCCAAATATAGCGTATATGGGAATATACCTTTTTAGAGCATGACAAATGGGAATGTTATATATACATTATATATTTTTTGCAATCCATTGTATATAATACGCGATTTGTTTACCACGAGACAAAAATCATATTTCATGACTGATGAAATATTATTTTATGTGAAACATATCCTTTGGAATGCTGTACGGGTAATTTATATCGTGGGATTCTTCACCCAAGAACGCAATTTTGGTAATAAAATAGGTTCTCGCAGATATCCGAGAATTAATAAAAATTTCTGCATAAGACAACAACTGAAGATTTTAGGAGATTTATATCAGGCATAAATCCTTTCGCCTCCGAAAACAAAACAATTATTACAAAGAGCAGATGGATACATTTCATGTTTCTGTTCAGTAAAAATAAGATTCTGGACAAAAGAAATGGGTGTTAACACGAAGAATTCACCCTGTCAAAATCCCTTAAATGATCCGATGAAATAATGATTTCTTGGTACAGTGCACCAAAATAATGGTCAAATTGTTTCGAAGTGGAAAATGAAGGAAGAGAATAATTCGACTTCCATAAATTTCGCTTCATTATTACATAAAAGAAAAATCACTCACATATATGAGTGGTTTATCGCTTCTTAAGCACCAGTGGCTAATTTATGGGCAATTTGTATTTGAAGTTGGTGTACTGATCATTTCAAACGGATGATTAATATTTTAATTGATATTTTCTCTTTACTTCTTGAAAAGAAAGATCTCTGATTTATGTGATAGGGAACAAATACTGAACATCTTTAAATCTTTAAAATGACATATTTGTGTAGTTCGCTTTGAAAATGTTGCTATATTTAAAGCAATTACCTTTGTGTTTGTTGTAATAACTGAAGGATTTTCAAAGAGATTCTCAATTACCATATTTTATGACTCTTGTTCAAGACGTAGGAATGTAAAAGATAACTAAAACCCCACTTCCAATTGAAACACCCACCTGAAATATAATATTACGTCTGAATTTATATATATATATATATATATATATATATATATATATATATATATATATATATATATATATATATATATATATATATATATATATATATATATATATATATATATATATATATATATATATATGAATGAATGAGAAACTGAGTGCGTTCTGTGCAATATTCATAAGTAAAAAAGGAAGTGAGAAGAATGAAAACAACGTGAAAAAAATACTTCTGCTGTCAAAGTTTGGTCTTTGATAAACGAAAATTACATATGCGTAACATATAATTCCCAAACATTATTTATTTGAAAAAATATGACAAATACAATCTACAGGATAACTTTTTTTCATTACATGACAAATAGGAGGGTATAAATACATTATATATTTTCTGTAATTCATTCTATATATACGCGATTTGTTTACCTAGAGAGACGAATCATATTTTATGAGAAAAAATTATTTTATGGAAAATATTTATTTTCGAATGCTATACGGATAAATTTTGTCCCGTGAAACTTTCTCCAAGAACGTAATTTTGGTAATAAAATAGATTTTCAGAGATATCCGGGAATTAATAACATTTATCTGAATAAGACAATAGAGGATTTTATGAGATTTATATCAGGGATTAATCTTTTCGCCTCCGAAAGCAAAACAATTATTAAAAAGAGCAGCTGGATGTATTTTATTTCTCTATTCGGTAAAAATAGCATTCTGAACAAAAGAAATGTGTGTTAACACGAATAATTCTCCTTGTCAAAATCCCTTAAATTATCCGATGAAATAAGGATTTCTTGGTACAGTGCACTAAAATAAGGGTCATATTGTTTCGGAGTGGAAAATGAAGGAGGAGAATTATTCATCTTTTATAAATTTCGCGTCATTATTACATAAAAGAAAGACCACTCACATATATGAGAGTTTTATCTCTTCTTAAGCACCAGTGGCTAATTTATGGGTAGTTTGGAATTGAAGTCCGTGTACTCATCACTCTGAAAGGATGATTAATAGTTTCATTAATATTATTTTTGCTTTACTTTTTGAAAGGGAAGATCTGGGGTTTTACGTGACAAGCTACAAATACTGAAATGTCTCAATAACTTTGAACTGACATATTAATGTAGCTTGTTATGAAAATGTTGATCTATAAAAAGCAATTAGGTTTCCTTTTGTTGTAATTAGTGAAGTATTTTCTAAGAGATTCTCAATTACATTATTTTATGAGTGTCTCGTTTCAGTCGTAGGAAAATAATTGATAATTAAAAACACATTAATGCCTGAAATATATTATTTATGCTGGATTGAAAAAATTGCTGTATTATAATAATGATTGTAAAATTATATTATTACGAAGATTGTATTATTGTATTATTAGAGAGATTGTATCAGGCTTAATGCAATCTATGTAAGAAATTCTATGAGCTTCTGAATTACATAATTTTTTAAGAGTCTTATTTACGACATTCAGAAATAGATGCTAATTTAAAACGTATTCATTTCTGAAATATATTACTTATTTTGAATTGTAAGAAGTATTGCACTATGCTGAGGATTGTATTATTATAAATATTATATTATGTTGCATTCTAAGAGCTTCTCAATTACATTATTTTATGAGAGTCTAGTTTACGAACTACAGAAGTAAATGCTATATATATATATATATATATATAATGACTTTGTAGTTATACTCTCTTTATTAGAAGGATTTTTTTTCTTTTGATCATTTGTACCGGTATGTCCTGCATATCTTTAGGAGAAACCTCCTTACTTCGATAATGTTGAAGTGCTTAAGGTCATAATGGGGTCTTATTTCTAGATTTAGCCTAATTAAGACATATATAGTGTCGTAACGCTTTTTGCTAATTCATATTGTTTCATACTGCCACACAACGCAATTAGGGACAGTTCCCTCATGATACCTACGTTTGTGTATTTTCTCCAGACAGTCGGGAAAAACACATGAAACTCCAACGCTTTTCATCCAAGTCCACTGCCTAACTTCTTATCAGTAAATTCTTTCTTAATCCCCAAAAGGGGGTTGCCAAACGATTGGCTATAAGATTCACCATTTATCCCTTTTCGCTCGTAGAATACACAAAATAATCTTTTGTACTACAGCGTTGGCGAATAGTTGGCGAGCAGCTCTAGGTCGCCAATATCCAGGGGGTTCTCTCATCAACGTCACATGACCATACCAGCACAGGAGCGGAGTTTGAATCGCAGAAACAGATGTTGTCTAGCCCTTGCCAACGAAGGATGTTTTCAGGATTCCGGTTCCCGACGCCCTGGGAGAAAGTACTCCGGCGAAACAACGGGAAGCCATGTTGGCCGCCTGACCCTCCTTTGCTCAGCCGATAAAATCAACGATGTAAATTCTTGTAAATGGCAATAAGCCACCTGCCCTAAGCCCCATCTAGATTATTTTAAATAAATCATGAAGTACTTCGTATTTAAAGTCGACTTGTTACTGTCACATTTTCTTTGTATTTTTTCAGAATAACAAGTTATGGCCATTTGTAATGCAACACAAGAGTATTAAATGTGGCTCCACCTTTTACTGTGACAACAGCAGCCTTTATTAATGCGACAACTAGCCATCTTTAACAATGCAACATTTATTATTATGATTACCTTGGTAAGAAGGTTTATAGGGAAAAAGAATCTTTGGATTAACAGATGACTGTATTAGTTGACTGTAGGTCTTTTTCTAAATGACTTTCTTAGGCAGATTTATTCGTAACAGTTCAAGGGACAAAATTAGTATAAAATAAAAGTCACGATTCGGGTACTATTTAAGGCGTTACGAGAATGTACCCGATATTATTTAAGGATGCTGAAAAATTGCCTTGTTATCTTTGTCGTATGTCCCTGTGGCTTACTACTGGAGCCCCAGTCTAGGGCAGATAGGAGAGATGTAGAATCAAAACTACCATTTCCATCAAAGCTTCTCCTTCGATAAAAAACAAAGAACTTTATCCTAAGTGATTTGAACATCCAAATTTAAAATTGTCTTTGTAAAAATACCCAATTTATTTTTTAATTAGTAGGCCATTTTCCAAATTTTTCTTTTATACCTTATTGAAATACGATAAAAATGTACCCTAAACTGAATTTTGAAACAAAAATGGACATTGCTAGTTCTGATCCTACTAGACTCGTATGAAGAACACATGAACGGAAATAGACACATTGCACAAACACAGGAGAAATTCTTTATAGAGACACTATGACACCGGTGATGTAAAAGTAGTGTCGCAGCTTCTTCTTTCGAGGCGGAGCTTATTTTTCAGACTAAAGACTGGATTATAACTCGAAATTTTACATCCATGTCTTTGGATGGATTCGAAACTGCATCCTCGACGTGGCAAAGTAATGTTTTAACTATTTTTCCCCCGGGTGGCACTGGAATGTTTTGTTCAATGACATTCGCCATGATGAAGCGACAGGAAAGTTCCACTGTCTAAGAAATTTCACTTGCAATTGTCCTATAGTCGAGACTTGTCAGCAATTTCTCAGTTCGGGAAAATCGTACCGAGTGTGGGGTGATTTCAGTTTGAGTTATTTTCAAACTAAATATAACTTAAACTAGTACTAGTTGACCCCAGTCAAAACATGACGGCTAGATAGTAAATAAATGTATACTAATACACAAATTATACTCATCACATCATTGCCAAATGTTGAAAATCATAATAATGCGCAAAAACAAATTAAAATGTTTAAGCGGACTCGTTCTTAGTGAGTATCTAATGCCAGATTTAAAAATGTCACTGAGCATGCGCAGAAAGCTAATTTTATTGTAAATTATCTCTAATTAAACAGCGCGAAATAAACAATTTCTGTGAGGTTTAATCTTATATTTCACAAACATAATTATCATAAAAATAAGAATGACAGAGAGAGATCTACAGAGACTCCTCAGAACAACGTGTTTACCCTTAAAACGTGTCACTGAGCATGCGCAGAAACAGTGAGTTTCTAAAGACAGATTTAAACATGCCTTTGAGCATGCGCAGAAATCAATTTTTAATTGTAAATTATCGCTTATTAATAGACATTGCGGTTACAAAAACCAAATTTGACAAATCTACAGATTACAATCTTTCGTTTAAGATGAAGTAGATTGATGCAGTAGTTTTCTCTCACGGACTGCCCAAAAAGTCGGCTTAGCAACTTAAAGATATAGATTTTCGAAATTAATATTTTAAAAAAAAAATCTCACTTTTTCTTGAAAATCTTATTATAGTTCATGGGTTTTGGGAAAGGTTGAAATCATATAAATGTGCTGAAATTTTATGAAGTTAATATCCCTTAACTATTAGGCATTTGTGATTAGACTTTATCGTGAGGAAATATTTACAGTACTTATGACACACGAGAAATTAAAAAAAAAAAAGGTTATCCCACTATTATCTATAACAGTAAGTAACAATTTTCCACAACAATGATGAGCCATAATATCTAAAATTGTTGAGTCATAGTTAAGATGAATGAATTAAAATTTTAAACTACACAGATGTATCATAATTTCGAGGATACACTCAAATTATTTTGAATTCTTCATAAACTTTGAACAGATGATGCCTGAACCGAACACATGTTATCGAGTATGAGTTGTGGCATTTCAGTGAGTTTTTTTTTTTTTTTTTGCTGCACTTACTAAAATTAATTCTCCTCTAATTTTTAAATTTTCTTTAATCCCTCTGTTTCATAAAATATCAAAACTTATCTAAAATTAGTTTTAACTAATGTTTACTGTACTTCAAAGTTTAGTTAAAAGTCAAATGTATTACGCAACCAGCACTGTTTGCTGAATTCAAGTCAAGAGAGGAACAAACATTTGTAACAACTTTGAAACCCGATGTAGACGTTTACACTCTCATTAGCATTTCCTCGTGAGATGACTGAGTTTTAAGATAAATTGTTCAGATTGAAAGTATGTATTCATCCATATCAGAGTTTCAGACCGGAAGTAAATGATTTCATTTCCTTTTGTCTCTGTTCAGCTTTAGTGCCCTGGCATTTCTGCCAGTAAGACTTAACTCATGCTTTAAAAGTCGATTATAATTAAATTAAGAGATAAACCTAAGACGAAGCAAGTTTTTTAGAAAGTTGGTTTATAAGAAAATTTGCACTATCATAATGTATATAGATTTAATTTAATGGAGAATAAAAGGCCGAAGTAAAACAGGTCACAAATATTGACATTCCCTTAATATAAGGACAGGAAGCATTAATACTGTAAATTACTGAAATTACTGATATACCATTATATAAAATAAAAAAAAATAATTGAAGTTCCTTCCGATTCAAATTATCCCTTTATCTCTCTCTTCCTTATTCGCATATATATATATATATATATATATATATATATATATATATATATATATATATATATATATATATATATATATATATATACTCATGGACAAAACAATTAGCGCACCTAGAAGGAGTCGTCAAAATGAAACGAAATTTTACATACGTAATGACTACTTTCATATAAGTAAATGATAAGAAAATCAAAGAAAAAGGATAATTTATTTCAGAGAAAAAGGCAAAAGAAAGGAGGAGTTAATACTCCGTTGGCCCCCCTATAGCGCGAATGCACGATGCGATACGATAGGGCATTGAGCCATACAAGTGCTGTATGATGTCTTGAGACATTTCGTTCCATATTTGCTGTAACCTTACCTCTAGTTCGTTCAAACTCGTGGGATGCCCAATTCGTCGTCCCAAATGATCCCAGATATGCTCGATTGGAGACAAATCTGGGGATCGGGCAGGCCAAGGAAGGGTAGTAACAGTGCGGAGACAGTCTTGTGACACCCTTGCCGTATGAGGCCGAGCATTGTCTTGTTGAAAAAAGGCTCCTGGGAGCCGTTGCATGAGTGGCAACACATGTGGTTGCAGGATTTCATGAACATACCGCTGGGCTGTCATGGTGCCACGGAACAATACTAGGGGTGACCGTGTATTGTAGGCAATGGCACCCCATACCATCACGCCAGCTGTGGGAGCGATGTGTCGCTGTACAGCAAAGGCAGGATTGAAGCGTTCGCAACGGGCTCTCCACACACGAACACGATTGTCATCACTGCCGAGATTGAATCTGGATTCGTCGCTAAAGACGACCTGGTTCCATTCCGCTGCAGTCCAGTTTCCTCGTGCGCGGCAAAACTCCAAACGGAGGCGTCGATGGGTGGGCGTCAAGGGCAGCACACGTAATGGGCGCCGCGATACCAACTGTCCTTCAGCCAGGCGCCTTCGTATGGTTCGAGAAGACATAGAGGCCCCTAGTGAAGGTGCTACCTGTGCCTGGATGGCGGCTGATGAAGCAGTTGGCTGTACGCGTGCATTTCTTACGATGTGGCGGTCTTCTCGACGAATGGTCTGTCGAGGGCGTGCTGAGCCTGGTCTTCGTGTACATGACATCTCTCGGGTCCACTGGTCCTAACACCTCCTCACAACACAATCAGAGCGGCCAAATTGACGAGCTACTCGCCTAGCTGACCACCCAGCTTCCATCATCCCGACGATTCTCCCCCTCTCAAACTGCGACAACTGCTTATATTGTCTTCGAACACGGCGTAATGGCTTGTCTATCTCAGCTCTTCCTTTGTAAATGATTCAGCACACTCAAACAAGCTTTGGTTACCTGTTTTATACTCCACAGAGTACGATGTTCAACGCCCTCTACCGGCTATACGTAATGCGCAATCACGCTGCATTTCTAATCATTTGCATATCTCCCCGACATGTACGTTCATTGCAAGTTTCGTTGCGATCCCGCAATTATTTCTTGGTGCGCTAATTTTTTTGTCCATGAGTGTATATATATATATATATATATATATATATATATATGTATATATGTGTGTGTGTGTGATAATTCGGCTCCACTATCCAAATTCAACTTATACTATTGCCCCATTTTCTGAGTCTAAATTTGTGCACGGTTCCGGTTAGATGAGTTTTATCACACATAATCATCTAAAAGTCATCCAAATTAACCTTTAAACACTGTCATAGACTTACTTTCTCAACGAGATGCTGACGCATCACATTGTTTAATCACGTGGTCAGACAATACTTATAAAAGTTGTATGTTTTGGCACGAAAGATATAGATGTTTTGTCGGTTGTCGAACGGGATGTATGTCGCTTGCTGGGCCATTCCACTGATGATATTGAAAATGAAGTGACAGTGTAATACTTTATTAAAAAGCTTCCATTATTGTATTGTACTTTTATGGATAATTAAAGTCACGAATACGATCATATTGAATAAACGACGGAATCCCTACTACTGCCGAGCATTTCATATACATATATATATATATATATATATATATATATGTATATATATATATATATATATATATATATATATATATATATATATATATATATATATATATATATATACCCAGTGGCAGAAAGTTTTGTAGCTGTCTGCGACAAGCTTTTAAAATTTCATAATCTGTCTGCAAATTTAGCGTGTAATTTTATCAAATAAATAATACATTAAACGAGCGATTTTTTATCATTTTATTTAAGACATGGTAAGCATGATGCATTCTCATTAATTTTGCTTATAACTTTTGAAGCTACAAAGCGTTTCATCATCTCACTTCTTGTAGGGTTTCTAAAATGAGAAGGATAAGCAGAACCATACATGGACAATAAAGCTGCCTTTAAAAATCTTTTGGTACCTTTATAACCAGATGGGGGTCCATTCAGTTGAATAAAAACCCTCTTATCATTAGTCCCCACTTCTTCATCCGTCGCATCTTTCAATCTCAGCCTATGTTTACCAACGACATCAATTGCAGACCCCCAAGTCTCACATACAGCTTCAGAGACTGGCATTGAAATAACGAAAACAAGTAACTTTAGAAATGCAGGAAGTTTTTCCTTCAGTTCATGGAATGCAATTTTAAATAAATGCTTCAGATCTGGTGCATCACCCTCTGTAACAATTGTGTATACTCTATTGCACATCCATTCATTGAATATCTGATATTCAAACCACAGAGTCTTTCTTAAGTCCACGGAAGACTTCACAAAAGGAAACACATTTAAAATGTCACTGAAGCTATATTCAGTGAGTCCCTTGTTCGGTTTTGCTTCCTCTATGCTAACATTGTTTTTTGGATAAACCAAAAAATTACAGTTGAACAAAACACTGCTCTGGTTAATGACAGAAAAAAATGTTGGTTTACCATCTGATTCAGTTTTACAGAAATATACACTGAACTGTTCAATTAGAGCTTTTACATAGTTTGATAGGCATAAGAAATTACCTCTTAGCTCATCACATTCACTAGCTTTGTGTTGTGATCTAAGACTCTTTAAGCAAATTGGCTTCTTAGGAAGGGGAACGCCATGGTATGTACTGGAAATACCACTATTTGATGAAGGTAACATTTCCAGTGCTGTTGATAAATTTAAAAACAATGTTTTAGGCAGATTTTCCAATGCAGCTGCAAAAAGAATGTTTATTTCCCCTTTTTTATCTTCATTTTCATAGACTGCAGTTGAAAGTTCCTCAAAATATATCTTCATAATTTCAAGGGATGAAATGAGGCTTTTAATATAAGATGTGTACTCCCAAGGCATATGATCTCTTTCTTGTACCTTTTTGGATGTTTTCCTAAGAGCAGAACAAATATCTGCAAGTGCTAGAATGTTTATCATCGTCAGCTTATTCATTAATCTGTCTCGTAATTCAAAACCATCAGGGTCTTGTTCACAGGCAGAGATTAATGTCTGATAATTTGCTAAAAATGTGTGAAAAACTGTTTCACAATGGGCTGAAAACTTAAGTCTTGAAAAGTTGGGGTCAGTAAAAGAATCCAGGGAACTGTTCAGAACATTTTAAACATTATTCCAAATTTTTAGCCCAGGTTAATTTCCAATTAATTTTTTGGTCAGGGTGTCGTCTTTGAAAATGTGTGCTCCAGTTTTTTTTTACTAATTCACAATCACACACACCACACACAACCTTATCACGAGACGCCATTCTAAACACGTGTGTTTCAATATTTCTATAGAACGAGAGTTGCTCTTAGCGGGCGCAGAACACAGGCAAGCGCAAAATTGTAACGAAGCAAAGGAATTCACCTATGCGCGCATGAGTTCGAGCAGTAATGCGAATTTTCAAATATCACACTACTGCGCCTGCGCAAGCTCATCGCCCTGAGTTCGTCGCCTGTGACGTCAGCTGCGCTTGCCTTAGCGTTCCGAAGGTGCAAAAGAAAACACGAACGAACATGTGGGATCTGGCGTGTGCGTGATAAACGCCTGATTTTATGCGTACTGTGCTCGATAGGGCGGGCTCTATTACTCGATTTTCGGCGAAAGACAGCATTTCCCGCGGCATCTCAATAACAAGAGAAGAGGTACGTAATGCTGCGTACTGCCGCGGAAAAAAAATGTCCGAGAGTTGTGGACAATTTTTAAAACATTTTATTGGTGCAGACAAAAAATGTCCGAAATTTGCAGACAATTTTTGAAATTGTTATTTTTGAAATAGTTGATTAGTGCAGACAAAAACTGTCCGCAAGGGGTTTTCTATGTCCGCGACGACGTCGCCGTGTCGCGGTGTTTCTGCCACTGGGTATATATATATATATATATTAAAGTAGCACTGAAAGTAAAATCCATTTTTTTCGTACCAGACTAAGGGGAAATTTTGATTTCTCCTTTTAGGCTTAACTACTCTACTACTGAGAATTTTCTCAAATATTACGTGAGTTCATAAAAGAGATGGAAAGTTATATATCTCACACTGAGCATTTTTAAAACTTTATGGCTGGTATTTAATATGCCTTGACATGTTTGCGTTAAGTTAAACGTGCTTTCTGAGAGCTAGGACATTGAAATTCCCGATATGGGTCACCAATCTTTAATTTCTCTATGGTCGGGTACTTCCAAAAGACAACCTTGCTGTTTATATCGCGCATTTATTTCTAGTGACTTTAAATTTTGCTGGGTAAAATTCCTGCCATTTCAAAAGTAATGAACATTTTGAATAAGGTCTTTTATTTTCAAAGCGACCTATAAAGTGTAAAAGTTTCACCCCGAATCAGCACCTGGAGACGAAATGTGTTTTATAACCCACTTCACGCTTGGTCAATACCTCTGACATAAAGAAAGGATGAATTATTGTCCATGCAGTATCGTCAAATGAGTTTTTTTCTTCTAAACAAAAATGCGAAATTACTGTATACATGTATTAAATCATATCATATGCAGTACGCAATATTTATAGTTGTGGATGTAAAAATTTTCATTTGAACAAAAGAAAGTATAAATTTTATTAACTAAACTTTATTTGTGTTTATAAATTTGGTAATTCTGCAGAAGAGAAATTTTAACTTCTATACTAAAATATAATAGGTTATTAGGCTCTAATATTTTAGACACATACAAGTTTTGCTTTATATAGGTTTCAGGGAAACATTCACTACCAAAACAATAGAACCAGTGCATGAAAAAAAAATTTTATTCACGGCAGAGAAAAACCCGTCCACATACTTTAAAAAGCACTGTTACTTAATGACATGTAAGTAGCATCCTTCTTTTGGGTGGAAAATCATAAATGAAATTACGATACTCTACATAAATATTCTTTTCGAAACAAGAATATATTTTTATAGAAATCATAAATTAGAGGTCTCAAAATATTCTCTCTAACCCATCCCACTTCGAATATACCCACTCTCGCCCCCCCTCTCAACCACACACACACAAACAAGCACACACACACACACACACACACACACACACATATATATATATATATATATATATATATGTGTGTGTGTGTGTATATATATATATATATTACCTTAAGTATTCATTTATTTGTTTTTTATTTATGTGTGCTTCTGAGTGTATGTGTTTTTAATCAGAAATAAATATATCCTCAAAACTGCCCTACCGGACACAGAATATGAAATATATGAACATAAAACAAAACCGCAAACTTTCCTAAAATCTACTCCTAAACGCTAATTAATACTATAGTGGATTTTAAGAAGCTGTGTATATCTATTTTGTGTTTCAAGTTTCCTTTAAACACTACATGGCTGTCTAAATAAATCCCTTCTTTCAAATACATACAAATAGCTAAATGCAATTTTTTCACTTATTTTACTACTATGTCTGAAAAATAGCGGATATACTTTTTAAAGATACCTTTAAAACCCGTTACGGTTCGCCGTTTTATTCTTCAGTGAAAAAGTCCTCCATCTGCGGAGATCAGAATCTTTGGATAACAAGTCGATAAAGACTAATATCACAAGTTGGAGTTGAATAAAATACGCTTTGATTGAATAGAAATTCAAATAGTTTATCTGATTTAAAAGATCGCCTATTACCGTTCAATAAACAGGTGTTTCAATCGCCATGGCTGCACTGAAAACCGTCTTTATTCAATCAATTCCTATTTAATACCGAAAGATATTTCTCCCTGGATTTCCATAGTTACGGTTAAATACTAGAATATTCTCTCTTGTAACATTTAGGTATCGCATGCATTATCTCCGATTTGTTTAATGAAATTTAATATCTCCATGATAGCATGCAAAACTAGAATTACGTTGCTAACGGTGTAATTGGGGTTACGGTAAATAGTTGTGTTTACAGCTTCTTTTGAACGGGAGAAATGATGTTCTATTTCTATAACAAATAAAAAATTATAAATTATAATATTAAATTTATTGATTATATTTTCATATCGCCTTTATTAATAAATAGCATTTTTTTTTACAATATTTTCCCCAACTTTATGAAATTACCGAAAGACGTTGGACTGAATTCCCTTTTTATAAATGTTAAACAGTCACGGAAAACGAAGTAAAACGTTCGAAATTGTATGACAGATAGTATTGAAAAATCTCAGATTTCTGAAAAACTATTCTTAATATTGTACATATCTTTATAGAATCGTACTCGAAATTTAATAATTAAGGTTTCTAGATTACTTGTTTTTATACTTCACATAAATGTTTATCTTTATAGGTTTTCCAGTGTGGAAGTCACTTAAAAATGTATGACTTTTTTTAATACATTCACGAGCAGAGAGTTTGTAGATTCAAAGCTGTCATATAGAGCAAAGTGTTACGGCCATGGTTTAAAACACTTTTTTGTAGCTGTTACTGTAATATTTCCAATGCCAAATGAAGTATTTTAATATTGAACTGCCTATGTTTATTCTCCTGTACATATGAATTTTCCATTTGCCCTGTTGTACTTTTGCTGTATGAGTGCATTTATATCATATAATGATATTTAAAATGAAATTAAAAAATACCTTGCATATCATCTTTCTTAATTTTTGTACCACATTCATTTGTTTTATTTTCACTAATATTTTGTGAAAGATCTTTGATTTCACGTAAAAACTCGGAAACTAACTTTAATGAATGACAATTTTTTCTTTAAATAAAAGATTTTTTCCTCGGCTCTAAAATTATTAAAAATTATATGATTTTTTTTGTAATTTCAAAAAACAAAATAATTAGAAACCTTTCCTACTAACAAAAGTAAAAAAAGACTCAGAAAAAGATAACTGTTTAGCAGAGATATAAAAAATTAAGCATGCTTTGAAGTTTTAAACTTAAATTGTTTGAAAATCCAATTTATTTAAAAAAATTAAATTTACAGTGATTTTTATGTAAAGACTCATTTGTCTGTGAAAAATAACTTGAAGTCGTGAAAATACAAAAATAAAATTTTTAACCTTCATGCACCTAAATTCGTTTATTTTGCATTGTTTAATTTTGAGGGTTTGGGAGTTGCAAACATATATTTTGTCTGAGTTAAATTCTGGAAAGCTTGACTATTTTGAAGAAGCATTTAGTTGTTTAGGAATTTACAAAATATTATAGGAACTAATATCTGTATAGTAAAGCGGCTCTTTACTAATGACCCAAGATGTTCGACCAAACTTGTCTTTGGAATCAAGGATAATTAATAAAACACATGAAATAACGAACCTAGACAAGTGGGTATTTTATTGTCATTTAATGTAGAACAGACACCTCATACTTTGTTGAATTCAAAGTAATACTCCATTTTATGCATTTTTTAGATCAAATTGATGGGATTCTGTGATGTCCATAGAAGGATATTTCTGTTCTTTTTTACTACGTATATGAGGTAATGGAAATTTTGCCATACAGGACAACATAAATTTTGTTTGTCATGACTTTTTAATTCAATTAATAACCTCTTTGTTCTTACCTTGATGTGACGAAGCCTTTTGTTTTATTCTTTTTTACTATTTTTTTGTAAAGTTGTATAGAGGATAAGCTCCTTGGTCCAGTTAGACCATGGTAAATAAGAACATTTGCGTTGATTAAATCATGCAGTTACAAACTACTATTCACCAAGAAGCAGGTCACAAAGGCCCCAAATTTTATTACTAAAGTACTTTATTAAGAAAATAATAGTTTGATTACAAATGTATGACTATCGGAATGCAAAATACAGCAGAAAAATTTGAATAACATTTTTTATATATTTACCAAAGATAAAAATACATTATATTTTTATTATTCGAGTTAAGTCCTTCTCTTCGTGTATTCACATAAAAGCCTTGATGATAGCAAACATTTAATTTGTTAATCAAAAAAGAAATATTTTCGATAATTTTCCCATTTTCAATTTTTTAATATAAATTCATGGATGAACACCTTTTTCTTTTGTTTTATATATTTATTAATACAAACTAATTCTGTAAAGTAAAAAAAAACTATCTTTAATGTGGGAGTTTCTCTAACGCCAATCAACTTTTGTGGTAAATTCTTTATCCTAGTTTTTATAGTTATAAGTATTATGGTACAGATAAGTAATATATAAACTTGATATTGTCAGTTTTATTGTAATTATATGAAGAATTAAATTTCATAGCTTATGTTAGGAATCTCAGAGAATGCATTATAGTGAAAATGTCACATTAATTAAACGGTGGTTTTTAATTGATGTTTAAAGTCTATTTCTGTTTTTGGATTAGAGGTTTCCTGACATCATAGTTTATATAAATGTTGGTAAAAAACAAACTCTAATGCTAAAAAATACTACAAATAATAAATATACAAATTAACTTTTCTTTGAATGGATTTAAAGTCAATTTCCTTATGTTTCATATTCAATAATAGAGAAAAATTTTATTCAACTCTCAAAATTCTTGTGATTTACGTAACTGGAAAACAATAACTGTTTTTATTATCAATGATAGGGATATATGCAAAATTTTCTGCATTATTTGTGTATAAAATACATTAACCTACTTTACAGAATCCAGTTTCATATACTTATGGAATAGCGTGATATCTTTACCTGTTTCGTAACTTAAGGTGAAAATGGATGTGAACTATACGCTACTAGGTAATACCATAAAATAAATCTTAGAAAAGCAAATGATAGCCCAAAACCAGTAATTTTAGCATTTTAGATGTTATTTGCATTGTCTTAACACCGTAAAGTCTCCCCTTTCAACAATACAGAAAAATTTTATAAACACTTATCATCTATCCTTCTAAAATAATATGCAGTATAATGTTTTTATCGCAATCAAACTAAAGTGTTATTTTTGATGATAAGTAACATTTAAAAAAGTTTTAGATGTAAACTACTAAAATGCCACATCTGGTAGCTAAAGCGTCTCTAATCCGGAAAAGCATTGAGTCGAACAAGGCTTGGAGGACAGAAACAGGCAAGTCATTCCAAGCGACTTAAAGTCTATGCCACACTTAATTAATCGCAGTGGCTGGAGAGAGGTGGTGGCCCAGCCTTTCAGCCTACCATGACCAGATATTTTCAATGGATGAGAGATCTACAGAACGTGGTGGCCAAGGCAACAGTCGAACCCCCTCTGTGTCGAGGTATGTCAGGACACGACGGGCAACATGCGGTCTTGAGTCATCGTGTTGAATGATGACGTCTCCGAGGCCTCGAAGATACGGCACGGCCGCTGGCCTTAAGATCCGAGAAATGTAACGCTGTCCGTTCAGATTACCGACGATGCGAACAAGAGGTGTTCGTGTCGTGTACCCAACGTCTGTCCATACTATCACACCAGGTGCAAGGCCCTTATGACGATATCGAATGGAAGCAGGCCACGTGCGTTTTCCTTGGTGCCGCCAGACACGGATACGTCCGTCATGATGCTGCATGCAGGACTGGGACTCGCCTGAAAAGACCACGTGGTGCCACTCCTGTATCCATTATTGTCTTTGGGCTCACCACTGTCGCCGCACGTCTGTATGCTGCAGTGTCAAAGGAAGCCTCAATAATGGCCACCGTGCAGACAGTCCGCGCTGCTCCATACTTTGTCGCACTGTCCATGCGGATACTTATAGTGCTGCAAACAAGCCATTTCCTGACTCAAGTTCCGTGACGTGGCTGTACGATCCTCCAAGGCCAACCTGGCAACACATTTGTCCTCTCGGGTGTTAGGGGCGGTAGGCTGTTGAGATCCTGCGTAGCAGTCAGTATTACCCTCCTAAACTCATCGATTTCATATTCGTATGAAAGTCGTTGGATTCCGACCAGTGCAAGTAGCAATATCACGGAACGATAAACCGCACTCTCGATAAGCCCCGATCCTCCCGCCATCGAATCCAGAAACGTGCTGTTTCTCCTTTTTGTACGAGGCTTAAAACTATTAACAACCAACATTCAAATGCGATTTCCGAATGCAAACCCGGCTGTGTAACTTTCTTTCTATACAGAGATTTAAGTGCCGTTTCTCGCTCCTCCGTCGTTCAACTGCTCTCAAATGATAATCATTTGCAAATCTCAGCATCTTCTTCCTTTCATGCGAATTTGACGTTTGTATCATCCCTCCTTCATGGTGTTGCAATTTTAATGGCGAGCAGTTTATACACTGAAGTGCCACGGAATTAGGGATACCTACCTAGTAACGAGTTGGGCCTCCTTTGGCCTTGATAACGGCTGTCACACGACGAGGCATAGATTCAACAAGTTTCTAGAAACGTTCCACAAGAATGGCTTGCCAAATATTAGCTAAAGCTGTCCATAATTCAGTAAGGTTCTTTGGTGCTGTGTGATGGCCTTTCACGCCTTGTTCCAAAACATCCCAAAGATGCTCAATTGGATTTAAGTCTGGGCTTCTAGGTGGCCAATTCATGACAGAGAAGTCCTAGGAAAGCTCATCCAACGAGCCAGTAGCCAACCTGGACTTGTGAGAGGTACAGTTGTCTTGCTGGAAAACTCCATTACCGTGCTGATAACAGAACAGCATAAACGGATGGAGGTGATCACCCAGCAACTCTACGTACCGAATTGCATTGAGGGAGGTTGGTACACGCACCAAAGATCCCAAACTATGCCACGAAAAAACACCCCAGACCATGATTGAGCCACCATGCCCTTGTACAGTTCCAGCCAGGCATGCAGAATCCATGGCTTCATGAGCCTGACGCCATATTCTTAGCCTCCCGTCGGCGTTAGTAGTCGGAATCGAGACTTATCACTCCATGCTACTTGTTTCCAGTCCTCTACACTCCAGTCTCTGTGCTCTCTTGCCCAGGCAAGACGTGCAGCCCGATGGCGAGTATAGAGCAATGGTACTCTCGTAGGGCGACGGCTCCCGAAACCCATACGATGAAGCGAGCGTTGCACAGTCCGTTTACTGACTGTACGACTGGCACCGTCATAAAACTGTGTGGTAATTTGAGCTAATGCTTGGCTTCGCTGGCTACGTACAATACGCCTGAGCCGTCTCTCACCACGCACTGTCAAGACTAATTGTCCTTTGAAGTTTGCCCGATCGCTAGTTTTTTTCCACCATCCATGTATTCTTGGTATACTCTTGACACTGTCGACCTTGAAAATCCTAGATGTCTGACGATTTCGGAAATTGAATGGCCCATGCGTCGCGCACCTACGATTTGTCCGCGATCGAGGGCGTCTAAATCAGGCAGTTTACCCATACTGGCAATTCCAACAACTAATTCAGAACAACCATAGTACGCGCTATATATGCAGTTACCACAGCACCCTCACTTGCGCATACATGATGCGCAGCGCTACACAATTTGCATAGGGTTTGCTATCTCTAATTCAGTGGCACTTGAGTGTATTTTGCAGTTCCGTGGAATTCTTTACTTTCTAATTTCCGATTGGTGGCACCCTCGTGATATTCGTCTTATGTGCCGAATAAACTATCATGTGAAATAGAATAAGGCATTAACATTTTTATTACACTGACCTCCAAAATTAAACATTAGTGTAATTTACCTACAAACACCTTTAAACATTTTTCTTAAAAATGCTGTAAAATTCTTCTCGTCGTATATTCCTTCAAAATCCAACATAATTATAGCTGAAGAATTTCTTACTTCAACACATAAATTTTAATTTTATTTTATTAAAAAGTGCATAAAATTTTAAAATTAATGCATTCCATTGTGTGACTGCCAAACTAAATTTTGATGTCGAGAATTGCGCTAGGGTATAATGAATCAACATCCAGGATTTATAAGTAGATCTATAAATAATATTTTCTCTATGGATAGTAATATAATAATTAGACAGTGCATAAAATTTAAAAAATCAAAATATATTGTTTATGAAATAAGAGATTTTTTCTCAAATTTGCTTAAACAAGGTGAGGCAGAATGGACTGCCATGTATATGAAGGTGACAGTTTAGGGAGTGAGGGAGGTAGGCCGGCGTGGTAGGTGGCAACAGTTCGGGCTGGATTTCTAATCATTAGTTGTCACCATGAGTTGGTCCTGTGAACATCGCGGTTTCGTTATCAAAGCGTTATTTAAATACAACGATTCTGTAACTTCAACTCAACGATTCATTTAGGACCCACCCACCCCGGACACTGTGCAACTGATGCCGTTCCAAATCTATTAACAATAGAGCGATGGGTTCCAGACTTGAGGTCAGGTGGGTCTGCATTACAAAGGAAACTAAGTTGTAGTTTTCGGAACATTGGAATACCTGAAAATGTGCATGGGTCCGTAAGCCCGTCTGCACACAGAGCAACTCAAAAGAAACTAATAATTGACTCAAATCACAAACCATCCCGTGATCAGTCATAACCTATGTAATTCAATGGAGCCACGCAAACGGCGCAACTGGTTACAAACTCTTCCCAATGGGTTAAGATTATGACTCATCACGGACTGGTTTGTGATTTGAGTCAATTATTAGTTTATTTTGAGTTGCTCCGTGTGCAGACGGCCTTAGTCTGCTATTGGTGAGGAAGTTGCTGAAGTTCTCCAGGAGTTGATAAACAGAGTGCTGGAAAACTTTAGAGTACGGCTTCAGCAGTGCATCGCAAATAACGGGCACCACCTGAGTGATGCTATTTTCAAAAACCTAGAGGGGAAAAAAACTACATACTTTTCGAAAATAAAAAGTTTTTTTATAAATTGTTTCGTTCATATTTTATTGGACTTTTAAGCTATCCGACTACGTTGGGACCCCCTTTTTTAAAAACTGTACTTGAGAAAATTTATACCTTATTTTACGAAGAAATATAACACAAAAACTCGAAAATGATGAAACAATTACAAGATAAAAATAACTTTTTATATACCACGTTTTTAAATTTTCTGTTGAATCATATAAACTTGACAATTCTCTCTTAGTTGCACAAACCTTCACTTAATTAATCTTTTTCACTGTTTTATTTAATTTTAATCACTTTTTAGTCGTTTCCACTATCAAGAGACTTTATAAACTTTAATTTTTATATATAATTTTTTAATTTTTCGCACAATATTTTTGTAAACAAACTAAATTTACATGTATTCTGTTTTCAAAATCGTCAAACGCCGTTACGCAAAAGTGCAAGCACTGAATTCGATCGAAGCACCACCTTGCGGATTTTTTCGTCTAAAAGTATTAAAAGAATGCAATGTCATCGTTTTCTGAGCTATTCTAAAAGTTTCAAATGTCGAGCTAGTCGGGAAGTTAGTTAAAATCGATTGCAAGATTTGTACTGGACAAACACACAAACAAACAAACAAACATAAAGCGAGTTAATTAAAGCATAGTAAAAATAGACATTAACTATGCAATTTATTTCAAAATTGAATAAATTGGGTCGAAATTTAGCAAATTTACTGACCAGTCTACCCAACATTACCAGTCTACGCGATTGGAATTCGACTGATTGCCACGCCTACTTAAAAGCACTGCAGTAGGTTTTTTCAGAGCTGTTTGGCAACGCGAGCAGTCAGATAGGTGGGCGTTGACAGAAGCGGCTCTCCAGATATATATTCCCGAGCAGATGTAACAAGCGAGAGGTGGAATTAAAATAATAAAATGTTTGTGTTGTTTTAGTAATGTTTCTCGACTCATGTTTAACCTATACGCCTGTCACAGTAGAAACGTCTACAAGCTCTAAAGAAAAATATTATGCATATAATATTGACTTTTTTTAGTCATATGTAAGTAAGTACCTTCTAAGTGTAATGACGTACAAGCTAATCGATATCGTAAAAGCTAAAAAAATACAAGTCATTATATGCAATTACATGTAAAATTTCAGTAATTTTCCATGAGATTTTTTATAAATGCAGCTAAAAATCATCAAATAACATACCTAGAACCAAATCTGTAGTCTATTACATTCTTAGTATTACGAAACACATAGGTGAAAAATGTCATAGGCATACCATGATTAGATTTTGAGTTATCACAAGAGTCGTTTACATTTTTTATGAAAAACAAGTTCTTCAGAAATCACGATTAAAGTTTTCAAGTTGTATTGAAATTCATAGCTGCTGCTGATCTTCAAATCGCTCTCATTTCAGTTCTAAGGATCGTATCGAAAAAAATAAACGCAGATTTAGAAGCGTAAATTTGCAATCTGTAAAATATAGGAATTAAAAACAATTTCGGTATTTTCGTCAAAATCGATGTTTTAAACGTTGTCGGATATCTTAAATGTGAGAATTCCTTCTGCCGCACCCTGCATTTAGAGCAATTAATATTTACCTGCATATATCACATGATTAGAAAAAAATTGATTATCTAGCCATTCTTAAGAGAAATTATAAGAAGTCTAGAAATTTAGGATTGTGAGGAAAATGTAACATCATTGTGTAAAATTACTTTGAGTTAAATTGGTATGAATATTACAGAAATCAATGATATTATTTATAAGTCATTTGCATTAGGATTTTTTATATGCTATCAAAAATGTTCTCCATATACTACATAGAATCTGTTTAGGGACTGCAATTGAGAACATTTTAAAATTATGAACCGAAATTATTTTGAAATTTCTGTACAAACGTACTTTGAATATATTGATAAACAATTTGTTCGGTGAAAAATAATATTTTCCAAAGATGATACAATAATTTCTATTAAAATAATACAAGTCAACGAAATCTATTGATTGCATGCATAAAATATTTCGCATTATTATTAGATATTCGGAGAGTATGAAATTATTAAACGAAAATGCTGAAAATAAATTTACAAGAAGCTTATATAAAAGTCACTACATTTTATTCAAAAAATGACTAAATAAGATTGATTTTATTCATTCTAAAAGCTTGAAATATTAACTCCTTACTGAAAAAGTAAATTTCGCAACGCAAAATTGGCAACTCCGTATTTCCATAATTATGTAAATAAACTTTTAAATTTGATATTAGAATAATTTACATTTTAATAATTTCTTGAAAAATGAAGAAAAAAATCTTTCATTCAGACTAAATTCCATTAGCACAAGTTTTGGAAATTTAAAATGGCTTTCCATTTTGAAATAAATGGAATTAGAAAATAAATTTTTAATAATACAGCGTTCAAGAAACAATATTTGTTAATGCTGTTGCCAAGTTCAAACTAAGAAAGTGTTTTTACTTATTATTTCATTATATTGTCATATCTTAGTGTTATATGAGTATTTTATTTAAATTACTTTAAGCTTGAAATATAGAATTCAACATTTTATCAAGTCATTCTTGCTGCTAATTTTTAGAAATCAAATATAATTATCAGACATAATAATATATCAGATAAAATTATAATTAGAATGATTTTTATGGTACATATAATTATCATTAAAATGTTATTAACATCATTGTTATAAAATAGGATTTCTTGAAAACATATTCGTTTTATTTGCCGTACTTCAGAAATGTTTGATCATTTTAACTTTCTCGTTTTCCCACTGGCTTTTTGTGGCTCGTACAGTTAAATTACGAGTTCAAACAAGTTTCTACTAAGGGCTTGGCGTTACAAAAGATTTATCTTTCAGTAGGCTAATGCTAGTAGTAAAATATAAAATGAATTCATAAATTTAGTCTAAATTTAATAAGGAATAATGCGGAATGAAATATCACTATAATAATGAAATATGTTTGGGATACTGGTTAAACTATGGTCAAATTTTAAACGAATTTGTTTTATCCAAATTTTAGTTAGATCAAGCCTTACTAGGTTTAGGAAGCTGGGTTTTTTTTCACTTTGATTTATTTTGTTCATTTATTATGCATTTTGCTTTATTTAGTTAGATACAAACCACTTTCGAGTTGCTACATTTTGCTAGACCACTGATCGTTCAGCTGCTATCCTAGGATATATAAGAAATTCGAACCAACTGAAATTTTACACCTCAATCAAGTGTTTTGCCTGAATAGTGTCTGTTATAAAACTTTCAATGAGAGAATATCCCAGAAAATAAAAGTTTTGGTGAAACAATAAACAGAACGACTTCTGTTATATGGTTCTTTGTTTCACCTTGCAATCACGGACACTTTTTTCGATTGGTTCCATGACAAAGTAGTTAATTAATTTGCCATGGGCGTGAGTCAATATTTCCAGGTCGAATAACCTGTCACGTCCGAAAAAGAAAATGTTTCAACGGTTATTACATTGCAAAAATAAATAAATAAAAACTGAGCTGCATGTACTATAATGTAAATCTGAATTTAATGTCCGTATTTATATGAAAGTAGTTTTTCTTGATTTGCAAGATTTGACGACATTCCTGTGTTTTATTTTTATAAAACTGTTTGTAAAAGTTTTGCATAACAGAAGAATTTTTGAAAACATTTTCTCCGAGGTAAAAAGTACTATGCAAATGTTTTTGCCGTCTAAAGTGATGTAAAATTTTATAAATAAAATATTTATAAACTCAGAAGACAAATTGTCTTGCAAAATTTCTTATATACGAAAGTGGAAAATAAAGTTTAAAAATAGTTGTTTGGATTCAGCAGGTGCATCAGAAACTAGACAATCTTAAGTTTTGAATTCAGAATTCAAAAAGAAGTCATTTCCTATAAATACAATCTCAAATACTTCAATGCTCTTTATTTCTATAATAATCTCATACAGGCATAATTTGAGGAGAAAAGAATCATAATTAACTGAATGATATGAAATATTGTAACGAGAATCATAATGCATGTGAACTGATAAAATATGCTTTTTTACCATCCTCTGAAGGATTTAAATCAGTAAAATTCTTTCAAATGTCTACGTAAATATTATTTAGAAAATCATATATTCCCAAAATCATATATTCAAAATCATATATTATGCATACATATTAGCGCAAAATTTTATTACTAGAATAAATAAATGAACTATCATATTGCCGCTTAAAGCCTTTCCCGTCAAAGACACTGTTCCTGAATGGTCAACGCACCGGACTGCTGAGCAAGAGGTCCCCGGTTCGAAGCTCTACATTATTTTAATTTAATTTAATTTAATTTAATTCTAATTCTATTTCTGTTAGCTCTAGAAGTTGCTAGAACATTCTTTAATTTCCTGGAACGGCGTTCCAGAATATTCTGTTGATGGATAAAAGAGCAAGTAGCTCAACCTGTGAGTTCAGTTCTGAGTTCTATCAGCTAAGTGTTGTGTGCTAATAAACAGCGTTGTATTTCCTCTACGTGTGTGTTCAATCCGTACGACTACCATCTACGCGACATCTTTGGTGGAGGCGCCGGATACTCAGTTCAGTCTGGAAGCAGAAGAAATACGAAGAAGCCGTAGACTTTTAAATCTTCCTCCGGAATACGGTCTTTACGTAGCCGCTCCACGAAAGCGATTCCCGGCAATGCCTGAAGGAGAAGTCAAGCCACAAACCGTCCTGCTGTCTCCAGCACTAATTAGGGAACCGAGAAAGCCGACAATTTTTAGAGGCAATCCTGGACAAGATCCATCCAAGTGGTTAAAAGAATAACTTAGAGTATCAAAATTTAATCAATGGGATGATACTCTATGTCTTGCGAACGTCTACTTTTTCCTTGATGGGACCGCCAAAATATGGTTTGAAAATAACGAAGATCTGCTGAATTCATGGGACGACTTCGAAAGAGAACTGAAAAAAGCTTTTGGTGACTCTCAGCTATATATACGGCGAGCTAAGGATTGCTTAAAATGCCGAGCGCAGAGAGCTGGGGAAGCTACACAATCTTATATCCAAGACGTTTTAGGACTCTGCAACCAAATTGACCCGGCCATGTCAGAAGACGATAAAGTGTCCCACTTAATGAAGGGCATCGCAGAAGAGGTGTACCAGGCCTTATTAACTAAGGAGATAAAAACGACAGTCGATTTCAGTAAATGGTGTCAGTACATTGAGGAAATGCAGCAAAAGCGAATAGGACGTCAGAAATTCAGTCGCTTGCCGAATGTTGTCCCAATTGCCTCCGTCGACGAGGAACAGGATCTAACCTCACTGATCCGTAAAATTGTCCGTGAAGAGATACAGCGATTAACTACACCCCAAATTGAAGAGCCCCAAACAGGCGTACAAACCATAGAAGCAATTGTGCGAGATGAGGTTGGGAAATCTTTGGCTCCCATATCTAGTGGAAGCTTCCGAAGGTCGACTCCCACATACAACCGCAGCATCCACTTGACGTATAACAGGCCGGAGCCGGCACAGGAACAATTACCCCGAAAAACCGACGTGTGGCGTACGACCGACAATCGTCCCGTTTGATTTCACTGTGGCCGCCCCGGACATGTCGTTCGCTATTGCCGGGATAGAAGAGCAATTTTTAATGCTTACAGAGCTGATAGAGGAAACACAGCCCAGCGACGCATGATCTCCCAGAACACCGCCGACGAATCCAGCCGAACGTTTGAAAGAAGTCTGTCGCCTAGCCCTAACCGAGGTCAATCGCCTACTCGTCGCTTCAGATCCCCATCGCCGTATAGACGTTCCAGTGTCTCACCTGGCCGAAGAAATGAGGAAAACTAAGCAGTGCGACCTTCCTTGGAGGTGAGGCCGCTGAAAAACAAAATCCTCCCGCTGCCGCAAAGATGACGAAGAATTATCTAGAACTAAACATTGACAGTCAACCAGTACGTGCACTCGTGGACTCCGGCGCATCATTTTCTGTCATCTCAGACCAATATAGACGTCAGCTGCGAAAGATTATGTTCCCAATCAACGGAAGCATAATCCTCAAGGTCGCCGACGGAAGTCACGTCCGTCCAATAGGGAAATGTGTTCTTCGCTTAAACATCAATGGTCTAACACGTCCCTTTGAGTGTACAGTTATGCCGAACTGCAGTCACAATGTTATACTTGGTTGGGATTTTCTCGAAGCCTCGAGAGCAGTCGTCGACTGTGGCCGATCGGAACTAGTGTTTGACGAAATGATGTCAGATCCTGAATCTGCTGAGACATGGTGAGTGAACACCCTTCAAGACTGCGTCGTACCTCCGCACTCTATTTCTAAAGTAATTGTCACGAATCCCAAAATTAATGCGATCACAGACGTCATAGTGGAGGGAAATCGACTACTGCTGCTGGACAAAGAAGTTGCGGTGTTCTCAACGATCCTGACGTTTTACGACGGTACAGCCGAACTCTGGGTCACGAATGCTCAACCAGAAGCTAGGTTCATTCCCAAAGGGATGTGTGTGGGCTATGCAGAGACTCTAGACGAGAGGTATCTGAACTGCATCTCCAGTGCGCATATCTGCTCAGCCGCCAAGTTGAAATCGAGCCCTTCTCCGGTCGACTATTCCCAAATGCTAGCCCAAGATCTCACGGTAGAACGAAAACAGCGACTCTTAGAATTACTTTCTGAGTTTCCTGAAATTTTTGATCAATCAAGAAAAGCCGGAACAAAAGTAAATGTGAAACATCGTATAATCACTGGCAATCATCTACCGATTAGCCAAAGGGCTTACAGAGTATCTCCTGCGGAGCGTCGAATTATTCAAGAGGAAGTAGAAAAGATGATAGACAGAGATGTTATTCAACCATCGGAGAGCCCATGGTCGTCCCCAGTTGTCCTCGTGAAGAAAAAGGATGGAAGTTGGCGATTTTGTGTCGATTATCGTCGGCTCAACAAAATTACGAAAAAAGATGCCTACCCTCTGCCACGAATTGACGACACATTAGACAGCTTAAAAGGAGCCAAGTTATTTTCGTCGATCGATCTCTATTCTGGCTACTGGCAGATTGAAGTGGACGAGGCAGATCGCGAAAAGACAGCTTTTATCACACCAGAAGGACTTTACGAGTTCAAGGTCATGCCCTTTGGTCTGTGCAATGCGCCGGCAACCTTTGAAAGAATGATGGATAACTTGCTACGACACCTAAAATGGACCATGTGTCTCTGTTATCTAGACGACATTGTCGTGTTTTCTGAGACCTTCGATGACCATCTTAAACGTCTGAATGTCGTACTTAAATGCATCCAAGAAGCTGGGCTTGTCCTAAATCCAAAAAAATGTCTCTTCGGGGCTGAACAAATTAAGATTTTGGGACATCTAGTATCGGAAGGAGGTGTCCGTCCCGATCCAGATAAAGTAAAGGCCGTGAAGTGTTTTCCCACACCCAAAAGTGTGCACGACGTCAGATGTTTCCTAGGAGTCTGTTCTTATTACCGCCGCTTCATCAAGGATTTTTGTCATCAAGCTCAACCCTAACAACGGACGCCAGCGGCTATGGTATTGGAGCAGTCTTGGTTCAAATACAGCATGGAAAAGAAACAGTTATTGCCTATGCTTCGCGGACACTAACCAAAGCAGAGAAAAATTATTCCACGACTGAAAGAGAATGCCATGCCAACGTATGGGCTGTTCACAAGTTTAGACCATACCTCTTCGGCAAACACTTTTCAATCGTAACAGACCACCATTCGCTGTGTTGGCTAACTAATCTAAAGGATCCCTCAGGAAGACTTGCGAGGTGGGCCTTGCTACTACAAGAGTATGACATCTCGATTGTTTACAAGAGCGGAAAGAAACACAAGGACGCTTATAGTTTGTCCCGAAATCCATTGGAAGAAGACAATATACCATCGGAAGTCATCGCCGCTATAGATTTTGCTAACGTTGCTGACGAACAAAGAAAAGATCCAAGACTTGCAGAGTTAATACGGACTCTAGGAAATGGCGAAACAGTGAAAGGAGAATTTGAGCTGATTGAAGACGTACTATGTAAAAAGAGTTTCGATCCAACCGGCATGAAGTGGCTTCCTGTCATTCCAAAGCATCTACGTCAAGACATTCTTCAATGTTTCCATGACGCACCCACGGCCGGACATCTAGGATTCGTCAAAACG